>CM053030.1:444855189-444883480 GCA_028564925.1 Lithobates sylvaticus
GGACTCTACTCTAGGTAACTACATTGGCTACAACTTTTGTCTATGGAGGTATTCCTCCATATAATTACCTATCAAATGCACTTTTATTTATACTCATATAAACCTTATAGGACCCAGCGGGTATACTTTACCCCCTACTGGGAGCTGCTGCCATCGGTGGGAAAATCTCTGTAATACCCTGATCTGGTGACTTACGCACTCCACCATAAGGTAGGGGGGCTAGAAACCATTGGGGTATATAGCAGAGATAATATATACATAATGTGGTATATTTTATTAGTATTTTCTCATTTTCTTCATTTACAGAAATTTATTTTTCTTTGAACATTTAGAAGATAATGTCTCTCCCTTCCTTCTTTGAAGGCAGACCCGAGCCTCCTATAAGCTTTTCTTCAATAAGGTGCCATTGAGGTAGGTTCAGTCGGATATAATATGGGACCTGATCAGACTGCCTCTGCTATTTTGGCTATGTATTATTATTTTTTACTTTATGTGTACAGTTAATAAGTACTATTTTGTACTTTACAGGCCCTATGACAATTCAATTCTAGACCAATAGGATTTCACTCTCCCCCTACGGCTCCCTAGCCACTGTTCCTGGCTCGGGCCTTTTGGGTATAAGCCCCCTTTGGAAGTTCTGGGTAGGACGCCTTACCGCGGATCTGCCACAAGTTTTCATATCTGATGTCCTTGGGAGTATGTAGACTCTCTTAATTTGGAGGTAAGAGGTCGGGCATACACTCGGGAGAATTCTTTCTTGCACATAGCATTGGCATTTACAGTACAGCATTCTTGTAAATGTATAAATATTTAATTGTGTCTTTTATACAATAAATTTACTTATTATTTCTTCCTTACATGCATATTCTAGAAACAAGGAAACATCCTTATAAACCCTTCTCATCTTTTACTCGTACTTTACCCTTGTCTCCTGAAGAAGCCACTCTGGCGAAACATGTCGAGAACAAATGGACAAGTACTTTGACTTGCGTATCTCTAGTATATGAATATGTTCAGTTCCACTAGGGATTGTATGCATAAACCCCTGAACTTTGATATATTTTGTACTGTTGTATACGAGGTCATTTAAATATATTTCCTTTAAAACCCCTTGTGTGTTAATAAAATACCATTTTTATCATATATGCAATCTTTTTGTGATTATGTACCCTTGACAGTCCCGTATCTCCAAACACATATTTTTTCTTCTGCTATTAGCAGCTCATTTAGCAAAGGAAATACTTTAATATAAATTTAGCAGTGTTTTATTGGTTGAACTAGATGAACTTGTGTCTTTTTTCAACCAGACTAACTAGGTAACTATGTAAAAAAAATGCAATTTTTGGCATTTACATCCTGAAAACGGGTAAAACTAAAAGGTCAACAGAGGCTCAGCCACACCTACAACCAGTGATGGATGGGATGTAACTTTTATTATCAATCCTTTAGAAGGATCTAGGGGTCTTCACACATTGTTGCAGGGCTTGTGAAAGTTTAGAAGAATCGCTTTTTACTTAAGGTTTTTAATGGACGAGGACTGTGACTGTTCAACAGGAGCAAAACTGAACTATTGCAAGCAAAATGCCCATTTGTAAGTAAGCAAACCTGCTTTAGAATAAAGCATTATACAGGAAAACATGTAAATAGAACATTGTCCAGGGAAATCTTGTTGAAACAGATGCTGAACATTTGCTTGGCTTATTGGATGGAGATTTTGTCGCACAAAGGATTACCAGTTCTGTTTACATTATTTACATACGTGTTTTTTTTTCTTTTTAGAATAATAAAAAAGTTTTCTTTATTACAGAAAATAAATGTATTACTGTTTTGCCTTATTTAATTTAAAAATAAATAAATAAATAAAGTAATCCTAAAGCAAATCTTTCACTACTGCAAAAAAAAAAAAAATTCTCTTGCCAGCCAGTGCTGGGGATCAGCCAATGCTGATCTTTGGGTATTATTTCACAAAAAACCTGCTCAGGAACCCCCAAAACCCAAGTTTCCAAATGCCCCTACCACATTCTACAATGCAATTTGGTTCACAGTGGGCTGCTGAGGTTTCAGATTGCAGTGGTATTTTCTTTATTGCTGATGTTTGCAAAAGTCTACATGCTAGGTGTCAAGAGGACCAGTGTACCTGCAACCTTGTTTTGGTACTGAAAACCACAAAGCCTGTTATTGTCTGGCATGTTTAGATTACTTGGTGTGCTTTTGACCAAGTCAGCTATTCTGTTTGACTGAGGTGTCTGGATCGCAAAACGTATGGCAGGTAAAGCAGATCATACCATTTTTACATATTAAGCATACCTTTTTTTCAAATTCCCCATAAAAAGTAGGGATGCACCGATACTGGTATCGGTATTGGTGCCGATACTAGCCATTTAACAAAATGCTCCGATACCAGAAACTGATACCGGAAGTGACGTCGCTTTGGGAGCAGACCACCTTCTCCTCCCCTAAAACAGTGCCTTCCCCTCCTCCTCCTCCCCTCCGGACAGTGCCTTCCCCGCCTCCTCCTCCCATTGGCATTGCTAGGTGCAGGCCCGACCATCCTAACAGCCCACAAGCATTGTTTCCTTGCTGCACACCTCCCTCCTCCAGCTCTGACTTCCCACCACACAGAGCACTGGATCCGGGCTCTCCCTGGCTGGATGCTGAGGCAGAGAACAGGGGGGCTCTGTATGAAGACACTGTATGGGCGGTATCCTGTTGTACTGAGCAGCGGGGCTCTCTCCCTGTACCATGCCTTCAGTCCCTGACTGTCTCCTGTACCATGCCTGCAGTCCCTGACTGTCTCCTGTACCATGCCTTCAGTCCCTGACTGTCTCCTGTACCATGCCTTCAGTCCCTGACTGTCTTCTGTACCATGTCTTTAGTCCCTAACTGTCTCCTGTACCATGCCTGCAGTCTCTAACTGTCTCCTGTACCATGCCTGCAGTCTCTAACTGTCTCCTGTACCATGCCTGCAGTCTCTGACTGTCTCCTGTACCATGCCTGCAGTCACTTCTCCCTTTTGTTTCCTCCTTCCCTCTACCAGCTGTCACCTCTGCCCCCATGTCTCCCAATAACCCTCCTATCCCCATCCCCCCCCCCCAGCGATCACAGCCTTTTCCATCTAAACTCTCCCACCCCACAATCCCTATTTCACCCCACCCTCAACTACCTTGCCCTCACTTACCCCTCCCACCCTGCCATCACCCGGCTCCCAGACAACAACCCCCCGCCACCTCCAAAACAACCCCTCTTCGTAGGCGATAGGTATTGGTAATTGGTATCGGCGAGTACATGGTGTCAAGTATTGGTACTCGTACTCAGTGTCAAAAAAGTGGCATCGGTGCATCCCAGAAAATGGACCTTGTATCAAATAAATTTGATCATGCTTAGTCCATGCATGCTAAGTAATTTGTAAGTGTAACACTTCCAAGTAATTATTATCTCTTACAGAGATCGCAGCACTCCCCTTGACCTTGCCTTAAAGTGATTTAAAGTCTTATTTTCTTTTAGTTAAAAATAACAAACCTGTTATATACCTACCTGCTCTGTGTAATGGTTTTGCACAGAGCAGCCCGCATCCTCTTTTTCTCAGGTCCCTCTTCGGTGCTTCTGGCCCCCCAGCTTGCTATGGGGGCACTCGAGCCGAACCACAGCTCCCTGTGTCCATTCAGACACAGAGCCACGACCTGGCCCCACCCCCTTTCTCTCCCCATTGTCTGACTGACTTTGATTGACAGCCGCGGGAGCCAGTGGCGCCGCTCTGCTGTCTCAGCCAATGAGGAGGGGAGTCCCGGGCAGCCGAGACACTCCTGCAACATCGCTGGATAGAGATGGGGCTCAGATAAGTATAAGGGGGGCTGAGGGGGGGGGGGGCGGCTGCTGCACACAGAAGGTTTTTCATCTTAATGCACAGAATACATTAAGATAGAAAACCTTTTGCCTTTACAACCACTTTAAAACCATATTAAACCCCAAACTAAAATTGCAGCTTAGCAATCATTGTATGGGTGTCTGCAATCGTTTTCTTAGCACAAAACACACATATGAAGCCACCCATAAAGCAGAATTAAACTCTACTATTTTTGCACTGCACATTAGCACAATATGGCAGACTTATCTGTCAAACTATGCCCTCCAGCGCTGTGCTGTCAGTGCTCACCCCTGTCACCGACTAATAGGGTCTCTTCTGTCATAAAAACCCTACCTGTCACCAGCTATAGGTAAAACCTTTTTTTTTTTTCCATTTTGGATAGAGCAAGGGAGGGTTATTTTTTGCCATTTGTGTCCCATTGCAGAGATTTCCCTTCACTTCCTGTCCCATAGACAAACAGCAATGAGAAAAAATCCCTGCAAAATAATGGAATTTCTGGGGACCCCAGGTCACTAGAACTAGTGTCTCCATTGGAAGATCATTACTTTTCTGGGGAAAACACAACATTTTGTATATTCTTTTACTTTCCCTTTCAATGATAATGGTAAACAGGCCAAATAGAGAAGGTCAATCTCCCTAATGGGGGCACAGACAGCAATGAAAACTGACAGGGGTTCTAATCCTTTTCCACTCTATCCAAAATGTAAAAAAAAAGTTTTGCCTTTAGTTATACTTTAATGTTTGAAAATAAATAATACAATAATTTGCAGGGTGGACTGCAATGTAATTCTTTATGAATATTTTTAGTAATAAAATATTACTTCTATTTCTATTTACCTATACATCAAGCCTAAAGCCCCATACACACGGTCGGACAATCCGCGGACCAGGTCCGTCGGATCATGTCTGTCGTACTTTGTCCGATGTTGGTTTTGCGTACACACGGTCGGACAAAGTTGTCGGAAAATCCAATCATTCTGAACGTGGTGACGTTTGTTGCCTACGACGGGACAACGTAGAGGCTAGTAGCCAATAGCTTTGGTCTTGTAATGTGATCTGAGCATGCGTAGCACTTTGTCCGGTCGGACAACCGTACACACGATCGGGTTTGGTGTGATCGGACCGGGTTGACGGCAAATCTTTCCAGCAGGAGATAAGACTTTGTCCGTCGGACAAACCGACGAACACTGTCCGATGGTGCATACACACGGTCTGATTTTTCAACAACATTGTCCGATCGGACAGAATCCATGAAAAAGTCCGACCGTGTGTATGGGGCTTTATAGATGTACAGTTGTCAGTGAACAGAAGGACAGATGTCTTTGGTTGCTATCTTTCATATAACCGTGCTGCCATTTGAAAACAAAATCAAAACATTCTATTAAATGTAATTCTTACTTATGTCTGTATCCTTTGCAAAACAAAAAAAAAAAGCAGAAGCTTGCATAAATTGAATCCGAAACTAGATTGAGTATTCTGTCAGGCGGTTGTTGTTCTGATGTTCTGTCAAAAACAAACAGGTCAACCACGCAATTCAAAACAGCTGGGCCGATGTCTGCGGAATGGAGAATGCAATTCCAATCTACACCTGGAGAAAACTTCTTCTGAAAAGTGTAATAACAATTTTCACATCAAATAGAACCTTCTGAGCAATTTGAAAAGCAGCAGGAAAACAGGAAGACCAATTTAGCTGTGAGATGGTGACAAAAAAAAAGATACGGATTAAAAAAATATCATGGTTAACAAGCTAGGAAAGTGTAGACTATCTGAAATATTTTTTAAGCACCGCTCCTTAGACTCAGCAATTATTTTAAAAATTGTGTACATTTTTCTTTTTTTTTTAATAGCGGTGTACCACTTACCGAAGACTCTGACATTTGTGAAAGATTTGTTGACGGCTTTAATAATACACTTTATTGGTGAAAGCTTGATCATTAGTGAAGTTATTTTTCAAAAGAGGACAAAGATTGTACAACAGATTCCCTGCTTTTTAGGTTGTAGTATTATTTAGCTGCTTGCAGACTGGTAAATTTCTTTTACTGGGCATATTTAGTAAAAGAGCGATGTATAAAGGTCAGCAACTCAAAAGAATTAAGCCATCTTTCAAGGTAACCTGTTGTGAGAGAAGCATGAACACTGTCATGGATTCCCTCTGAAACTTTCATGCTGCCTTATGCCACGTACACACGAGTGGATTTTCCGCCGAAAAAAAACTTGGATGTTTTTTTCCGACGGAATTCCCGCTCAAGCTTGGCTTGCATACACATGGTCACACAAAAGTTTGATGAACTTTCGACCGTCAAGAACGCGGTGGCATACAATACTACGACGAGCTGAGAAGTTCAATTCTTCCGAGCATGCGTCGACTTGTTTCCGAGCATGCGTAGGAGTTTTGCACATCGGAATTGGTACAGGCGATAGGAATTTCCAATCGGAACTTTTTCCGACCGAAAAATTGAGAACCTGCTCTCAATCTTTTGCTGCAGTCCGATGGAGCATACACACGGTCGCATTTCCGACCAAAAGCTCTCATCTGTCATTTGCTGGCCGAATTTCCGATCGCGGCATTAGGCTGGATTCACACCTATGCATTTTTAGTGCTTTTTGCATTTTGCAGTCCATTTACCATTGTTTCCTATGGAACACGTTCTGTAGTGCAAATCTGCAAAATGCAAAAAGCACTAAAACTGCATAGGTGTGAATCCAGCCTTATGCCTTATGTGCCAGTTTATGAAGCTGAGATGAGTGGAGAACATGTTTTTCACTTCCCATCACAGGACACACCCTTCTGTAGTTTACTTTTACACTGATGACCAGTTTATGAAGGTGAGATCTGAAGATCCCGTCCCAGATTCTCCAGCTAAAAGGTGGAGAATCTGGGTAAGAAGCTGCTGTGATGTGAGGAAGGAGGCTTCTTTCTTCCTAATATCAGCAACAGCAAGCTTAAAGTGGTTGTAAACCCTTATGCTGCGTACATACTTTTCGCGGACTTTTTGCGGACTTTTCGACAGCAAAGGTCAGACGGAACAAATCCGTCTGACAATTCGATCGTGTGTGGGCTCCATCAGACTTGTCAAAAATTCTGACAGACTTTAGAAATAGAACATGTTTTAAATTTTCCCACTGGAACTCCGCCGGACCCAGTTCCTATCGAAAAATCCGCTCGTCTGTATGCTAGTCCGACGGACAAACAACGACGCTAGGGCAGCTATTGGCTACTGGCTATGAACTTCCTTATTCTAGTCTGGTCGTACGTCATCACGTTCGAATCCGTCAGAATTTAGTGTGATTGTGTGTGGCCAAATCCGTTGATTCAGAAAGTTCGTCGGAACTCTGTTGAAAGTCCGTCGGAAAGACCTTTGGACCTAGTCCGTCGAAAAGTCTGCTCTTGTGTACGCGGCATTACAGACCACTTTGACCTACAGGTAAGCCTAGATTAAGGCTTACCTATAGGTCCAAGAAATATCTCCTTAACCTACACGGTTAGGCCCCTTTCACACTGAAGCGTTTTTCAGGCGCTAAAGCGCTAAAAATAGCACCTGTATAGCGCCTGAAAAAAGCGGGTCCTTTAACTCCAGTGTGAAAGCCGGAGGGCTTTCAAACTGGAGCGGTGCGCTAGCAGGACGGTAAAAAAAAGTCCTGCTAGCAGCATCTTTGGAGCGGTGAAGGAGCGGTGTATCAATGGGACACCGCGGTAATACCGCGGCAATACCGCTGGCAAAGCGCCGCTGCAGCGGCGCTTTGCGGGGGGTTTTAACCCTTTTTCGGCCGCTAGCGGGGGTTAAAACCAACCCGCTAATGGCCGAATACCACGGCTAAAATGACGGTAAAGCAGCGCTAAATATAGCGCTGCTTTACCGCCGCCGCCCCCACCGCCCCAGTGTGAAACCAGCCTTAAGAAGATATTTTACAAAAAAAGGGCACCGCTGTCTACGGCGCATGTGTGCCATAGACAACGGCGCAGGCGCACTGGGCACGCTGCAAGTGAAGGCAAGGTGTCCTTTTATGAAACTGAGATCAGCTGCGATCCCAAGTCTCACAGCTGATCTCAGGTCTTTACCAGTGTATGAAACTGAGGTAATCAGATGAGAACATGTTCTCCACTGATTACCTCAGCACAGTGAGAATCTGTAACTGACTGTCACAGAAACGGCCAGTGTATGAAGGTGCGATCTCAGCACCTCACTGGCGATCTGTGACAGGATTCTCACTTTCTGATTCACCATCTCAGAGGTGGAGAATCAGAGAGAGAAGCGGGAAGCTGCCTCAGTATTCTGGGGAAAGCAGGAAGTCTTTTGACTTCCTTCTTTCACTCAGGAGCAGCCATACAGTGAGAGAACATCTTCCCCACCATTACACACCCCAAAACCAGCAGGTTAGCAATCTAAAGTGTATATATATGTATATATATATATATATATATATATATATATATATATATATATATATATATATATATCTATCTATCTATCTATCTATATCTATCTATCTATCTATCTATCTATATATATATATATATATATATATATATATATATATAAATAGATAGATAGATATACACATACACATTGAAATAAACACACACACACACACACACACATATATATATATATATATGCTATATGCTATATATATATATATATATATATATATATATATATATATATATATATATATATATATATATATATATATATATATATATATATATATATATATATATATATATATATATATATATATTCTACCTGCATTTAAATGCTATTATTAATGTCATTTTTATATCATTTTTAATTTATTAGTAAATAAAATTTTGTAAACCCTGAAATATGGTTTTACCCATGGCATGTTCCATTAGGCTACTTTCACACTGAGGCGCTGGGCGTGCTGGCGGTAAAGCGGCGCTATATTTAGCGGCACTTTACCGTCGTTATAGCGGCGCTTTTCGAACGCTAGCGGGGCAGTTTTACCCCCGCTAATGACTGAAATAGGGTTAAAACCGCCCGCAAAGCGCCACTGCAGCGGCGCTTTGCTGGGGGGGTTTGGAGCGCTGCCCCATTGTTTTCAATGGGAAGAGGCGCTTTAGGAGCGGTAAATACACAGCTCCTACAGCGCTCCAAAGATGCGGCTTGCACATTTTTGGACATTTTTCAGCATCCTGCAAGCGCTCCAGTGTGAAAGCCCGCGGCTGTTTGAAGGCGCTTTGCAGGCGCTATTTTTAGAACTTTAGGCCCCTTTCACACTGGGGCAGTTTTCAGGCGGTACAGCGCTAAAAATAGCGCCTGTACACCGCCTGAAAAAACCGGCCCCATTCACTCCAGTGTGAAAGCTGGCGGGCTTTCACACTGGAGCGGTGCGCTAGCAGGACGGCAAAAAAAGTCCTGCTAGCAGCATCTTTGGAGCGGGATAGGAGCGGTGTATTCACCGCTCCTATACCGCTCCTTCCCATTGATTTGAATGGGACACCGCGGTAATACCGCGGCAATACCGCCGCAAAGCGCCGCTACGGCGTCGCTCTGCGGGGGATTTTAACCCTTTTTTGGCCGTTTGTGGGGGGTAAAACCGCACCACGAGCGGCTGAATCTCGCGGGCAAAACGACGGTAAATATAGCGCTGCTTTACCGTCACGGCGGCTCCCGCCCCAGTGTGAAAGGGGCCTTAGTGCCTGCAAAGCGCCTCAGTGTGAAAGGGGCCTTACAGTAAGGCCCCTTTCACACTGGGCCTTTTCCAGGCGCTACAGCGCTAAAAATAGCGCCTGAAAAAATCCGGCCCCTTTCACTCTGCTTTCACACTGGAGCGGTGCGCTAGCAGGACGGTCAAAAAAGTCCTGCTAGCAGCATCTTTGGAGCGGTGAAGGAGCAGTGTATTCATAATTCAAATTGAAATCAATGGGACAGCGCGGCAATACCGCCGGCAAAGCGCCGCTGCAGCAGCGCTTTGCGGGCGGTTTTACCCCTTTTTCTGCCGTTAGCGGGGGTTAAAACTGCACTGCTAGCGGCCGAAAACCGCCGCTAAAACGACAGTAAAGCAGCGCTAAATAAAGCGCTGCTTTACCGCCGACGCCACTCCCGCCCCAGTGTGAAAGGGGTCTTATACAGGGATTTATCAATTATGAAATATATTTTATTTTAATTTATTAATAAATATTTATACTTGTATACTTTATTAAAATTATTTTTTAATGATTATAAATGTATTTTACATTTATATGAATGGTGTATAGCTGCATTACATATGTGGATTACATTAATTTACTATACACCATTCACATTTAAATAGGCACATGTGTGACATTTAAATATTGATAAAAAACAATGTTTTATAATAATTAGGTTAATGTATATTGTGTAGGGGGAATTTAACTTTATTATTTTATTAATATGTAGGGGAATAATGTGTTAATTAGTGTTTAACTTTTGTATTTTAAATCGCCTCAGACTGTAATCCCGCTACATCTCGCGAGATTACAGTGTGAGGAGAATTTCTGAGGAGTTCCCGGCGTTTGTAGATCGCTTCTCAACTCAACATGAGAAGCGATCTACAGACAATCATAAACAGGCACTCAGGGGAGAGCGATCTCCCCTGAGAATGCCTGAGAAATGAATAGCGGTATTTTACCGCACTTTAATAAAAGGACACCTAAAAGTAATGGCGGCGATCTACGATTTTTTTTTCGTGACTGCGACATTGCGGCGGACACTTCGGACACTTTTGACACATTTTTGGGACCATTCACATTTACACAGCGATCGTTGCTATAAAATTGCAGTGATTACTGTGTAAATGTGACTGGCAGGGAAGGGTGGGCGTCATATGACGCCCACCCAGGAAGGGAGATCCACCTTGTGGGCGTCATATGACTATGGGCGGGATGTGAAATGGTTAAAAAAGTGGCAAAATGCACAAGAAAAAAACCCACGGCCAGATGCACGTTAAAAAAAAAATAGTATTTTAAATAAAAATGGCAAAATGCGCATAAATATGGCCAAAATTTGCGATAAAAAAGGGCCAAAATACACATTTAGAATGCGCCAAAATGTGTGTAAAAAAAAAAAAATTGAGTTAAAAAAGCGGCAGTGCTTATTATTTTCATGTAATTTACACAGTCTTTTTAACTTTGGTTTCACTTTTAAAACTCAGCTGCTCTGTAATCACACAGGTATCTCTGGAGATCACAGGCAGCCCTCACCCTTCTACACAGATCTCAGGTGTTCTCAGAGGAAAAACTAGTCTCTTCTTCTTCTGTGAACCAATGTTCTTCACTTTATAAAAAGGGTTCCAGAGGAGAAGATTTTTCTCTGAGAACTGAAATGAGATAAATTATCTCTGTTTGATAAACATACACCTTAGGTGTCCGTTTATCAAACAGAGATAATTTATCTCATTTCAGTTCTCAGCAAAAAATCTTCTCCTCTGGCACCCTGTTTATGAAGCGGAGAACATTTGTTCTCAGAAGGAGAAGAGAAGAGAAATGTTTCCACTGAGAACACCTGAGATCTGAGTAGAAGGTGGAGGGCTGCCTGTGATCTCCTGATACACCTGTGTGATTACAGAGCAGCTGAGTTTTAAAAAGTGAAACCAAAGTTAAAAAGACTGTGTAAATTACATGAAAATAATAAGTACTGGTGCTTTTTTAAACACATTTTGGTACAGGTTATTTTAACACGCATTTTTGGTGTGGTTTGTAACGCACATTTTGGCACTTCTTGTAGCATGTAGTTTGATACTTTGTTAACGTGCATTTTGATTTGCTTTTTATGCATATTTTGGCAAACAGCACATTTGCTAGACACTTTTGGGGTGCCAGTAACAATTAATGGCACCGCAAGCATATAATGTATTTTGCATGTGTTTCTGGAATGCACACAATAACACAGGTAAAAAACGAGCCAAAATACATGTTAAAAAAAGCACCAAAATGTACATGAAATTGTGCTAAAATGCATTTTAAAAAAACAAGCCAAAATGTGTGTTGAAAAAAGCAGCAAAAAGTGCATCAAAAACGGTACCAAAATGCACACAAACAAGGCCCCAAAAGACAAATGTAAAATTTTTTGGGCATGGAGCATTGTGCATTTTTTTAATATACATTTTGGCACGTTGGTAGTGTATTTGTCAAGTGACAAAATGTGTGGCAAAATGCATGTCTGCTAAATGCATTTCTGGTGCAATTAACAATGAATGGCACCCGAAATCTCATTGCATATTTTGACACAATTTTACAACATATTGCAATTCTAACAACAATTCTTCTTTGCTCAGATGTGAATGGGTCCTAAAAGACAATACATTATAACTATACTGTGTGTGTTTGTACTATGTGTATATACTATATATATATATATATATATATATATATATATATATATATATATATAACACATAAACATATATAGTTATTGTTTATATCAAGCTGTTGCTGATATTAGGAAGAAAGAAGCCTCCTTCCTCACATCACAGCAGCTTCTCACCCAGATTCTCCACCTCTGAGCTGGAGAATCTGGGATGGAGATATTTTACAGAGATGGCCAGTGAGATCACCTTCTTATGGCTCTTTCACACGGGGCGGATCCGTAATGATCAGCCCCCGAAAACATCCGCTGCTCAGCGGGGATCGCTCCACTGATCCCCGCTGAGCCGGCGGATGACAGGACCGCCCTGTCAGATCTCCGCTCTCCTCTATGGGGGATCGGATGAACACGTACCGTCTATCCGTGTTCATCCGTGTTCATCCGATCCGCTCTGCAGACGGATAGAAAAATAGAGTTTTCCTCCGTCTGCAGAATCGGACCATAGCGGAGGCGGACGATATCGGGTGTCAGCGGATGTTCATCCGCTGACACCCGCTATCCCATAGGGATGCATGTATGTCGTATTTCATCCGAAAACGGATGGATGAAATACGGACATACGGTCCCGCATGTGTGAAAGGGGCCTAAAACTGGTCATCTGTGTAAAAGTGAATGACAGAAGGATGTGTCCTGTGATGAGAAGTGAAGAACATGTTTTCCACTCCTCATCTCAGCTTCATAAACTGCCACACCTGAGAGATCAGCTGTGATCGTCAGGATCTCAGCTCTTCTCTGTTTGATAAACGTACACCTTAGTTTCAAAACTTTGAGATAGGTACCTAGAACAGGTATTGTAGATAAAGACGTGTAGTGGCGACTGGTCTCCTTTAAGCCGCCCAGCAACACAATTCCTGCTACTCTTATTATTGTTTTTATTTGTTATTTCATTGTTGTTACTATCTAAACCACCTTTTCGATTTCAGGGCTTTTGCCATAATAAACTGTTCTTTGAGGAGTCGGCTGTCACTTGAGTCCAGGTACAGTGGTCATCACTGGTGCAGGAAAGGAAGAACGATACAACTAGCGGCTCCTTCGGGGATGACACTACAGACATCTAACCCAGCCTTTTTTCAACCAGGGTGCCCAGGTACCCTGAATTGCCTTGATGGGATGCCTTCAGGGATGCCTTGGCAAATTGCCTACAAAAATTGTACACAAGCCAGCAGGTGGATGAAGCGTGCCTTTTAGTTACACAGAGCCACAGGTTTTCATTATGCACCATTATGACTTTCTAGACACTGGCATCCTAACAACCAATGATGTCATCAGTTGATAAGGAGGATGTTGCCTCCATGGCATCCGTGTTTAATCCTCATCTGCCTCTCTCCCTCAGCACTGTGGTCACATTAGCTGACTGATGGAGAGAAATTGAGGGAGAAGAGAAACATTTCAATACTAGTCAGTACCAGTTTGCAAAAGTGTATTTTCTTTGGAAGAAAAAATCACCTCTAACGTTGGGTGTCCTACATGCGTGGATGTTGCCAGGGCCAGGTTAAGAACATCATGGGCCTGGTGCTGAGGATTTTGGTCGGGCCTTTTATAAATAAAAATGCAAACAATTTTTTGTTATAACAAATTAAATTAAAGAAAGAGAGGGAGGATGAGAGAGAGAGAAAAAGGGGATGAAAGAGGTGTGAGGGGTAAGGGAGGGAGGTTGAGAGAGAAAGGGGGGATGAGAGAAAGAGGATGCACATGAGCATGCGTGGGAATGACATCAATGCAGCCTGGCCAAGGCAAGTGACTAAGGGCACAGAACCCGGAAGGAAGACCGGGTGAAGATGGAAGCAACCGGGCCCCGCCGGATTGATCACATCACTGGAGGGCTCAGTCTGACAATTTAAGTGTACCCTAATGTGCTAATATGCTGTGCATACTTGTACATTATGGCATAACCTACCTCAGGGCCTTTAAAAAGTAGTAATGTTAGAAAAGTTTACTACCGCTTTGATATCACAGGAGCCTCTCAAAAATATTTTCAGGGACACTTTTTTTTTTACAAGTGCTATATTTAGAGTAGCTGACATCCCCTATGTTCACCTATACATCACATTAGTAATTACAAGATTAAATGAGTACTAATAATGGGGCAGAACAAATATGAGGACTGAGATTTCCTTTAGTTGAACTTAAAAAAGTGTGCCCATTCTAGAGCATTGAGGATATTCAGTATAATTTTAAAGAACTGTTTTTGTGGGTAAGAGGCATAGGGGAGGAGTATGGATGGTATAAAAGTGGGAAGTATGTGCAGGTGAGGGAGAGGAATGTGGAGGGTCTAACAGTGGGCACTATGTACATGAAAGGAGTGTGGAGGGTATGGCAGAAGGCACTATGTACAGGAGAGGAGTGTGAAGGGTATGACAGTGGGCAGTATGCACAGCAGAGGAGTGTGGAGGGTATGACAGTGGGCAGTATGTACAGGAGAGGGGTGTGGAGGGTATGACAGTGGGCAGTATGTACAGGAGAGGAGTGTGAAGGGTATGACAGTGGGCAGTATGTACAGGAGGGGAGTGTGGGGGTATGACAGAGGGTAGTATGTACCGGAGAGGAGTGTGGAGGGTATGACAGTGGGCACTATGTACAGGAGAGGAGTGCGGAGGGTATGGCAGAAGGCACTATGCACAGCAGAGGAGTGTAGAGGGTATTACAGTGGGCACTAGGTATAAGAGAAGAGTGTGGAGGGTATGACAGTAAGCAATATATACAGGAGAGCAGTGTGGAGGGTATGACAGTGGGCACTATGTACAGGAGAGAAGTGTGGAGAGTAGGACAGTAAGCAGTAATTACAGGAGAGGAGTGTGGAGGGTATGACGGTGGGTAGTATGTATAGGAGAGGAGTGTGGAGGGTATGACAGTGGGCACTATGTATAGGAGAGGAGTATGGAGGGTATGACAGTGAGTAGTATGTATAGGAGAGGAGTGTGGAGGGTATAACAGTGGGCACTATGTATAGGAGAGAAGTGTTGGGGTATGACAGTGGGCACTATGTATAGGAGAGGAGTGTGGAGGGTATGACAGTGAGCAGTATGTACAGCAGGTGAGAGGGTGTGTTGGGACAGGCTGGGGAGAGATACTAGTCAGTGGCTGGGTAGGCACTGGTTAGTATCAGAGCCAGATACACACGTGCGGTATCGCCGCGATCGTTAGAGCGAGAGCAATAATTCTAGCACTAGACCTTCTCTGCAACTCTAAACAAGTAACCTGCAAAAAAATGTAAAGCATCGCTTGTTATACAAAAAAAATCGTGCTAACTTTAGTGTTTTTTTATGAATGAAACAGTTTCTTTCCCAAAAAAAACTTTTGAAAAATTGCTGCGCAAATATCGTGCAACATAAAAAGTTGCAAAGGCCACCATTTTATTCCATAGGGAAAATGGAAAACAATATATATAATGCTTGAGGGTTCTGAGTAATTTTCTATAAAAAAAAATGATGATTTTTACATGTAGGAGAGAATTGTCAGAATTGGCCTGGGTAGCAAGGGGTTAATTATCATAAGTAATATACAAATAATTATTATAAGCCCTGTGAGTTCATCCTCTCAGTCTGCTGCAGAGTGTTCCAGCTTGTATTTATACTGGCCGCTCTGTATGTAGCTTCTGACCGACTGTGCAATCAGTAGGTATTAAGCTACATACCCACCAAATGGGGAGTCTCTATGACTCCTGGTCGCTGAGCTACAACCCTTGAAGTCAATCTTTTTTTTTTTTTGATTTTTTTTTTTTTTTGGGCTAGGTATTAACCAAAATGGGGAGTCTCTATGACTCCTGGTCGCTGAGCTACAACCCTTGAAGTCAATCTTTTTTTTTTGTTTTGATTTTTTTATTTAATTTTGTTTTTTTTGGGCAAATGGGCCTCTGGGTGGAAACCAAGCCTGTTATAGGCCAGCTCAAACCTCATTTGGGTGCTTGTGATAGAGAGTAGTGATGTCCAGTTCATGAACGAATCGTTCTTTTGAATCGATTCTTTTCAGTGAACTGGATGAGTCGATTCATCTGAGTGAACTGATCCGTTTGAAACAGTTCACTGTGCACTCAATACACAGCATAGCATAGCAGGCCTGCTAAATGGTAATATGATCCTAGAGTGAGAGAGCTCGGCCCCTCCCTGCAACCAATCAGCGACAAGAGTCAGGAGTACACACTAAACCGAGTTAAAGAATCACATGAGTTACCGAGTTAAAGAATCGTATGAGTTATTAGAACTCAGTACACTGAAAGAACCATGAGTCCCCACCAGAACAAGATGTAGAACAACACACTGAATCAGTGATCAGGGAGCAGTAGTACACTACAGACTGCTTTCAAGACAGAGGACAGAGTCATGATAAGAAGATATCCGCATTCAGATTAATTATTTAACCCTTTAGTATTTAGTTGGCTTATCCTAAAGGAAATATGCATTTTAAAAGGGAAAAATATCCCTTCTGGGACATGTGTCTAATTTAGTAGCTATATAACTGAATGAGAGAGCAGTCTCATTTTTATAACACAAAAATAAATTTTATCCTGCTTTATAGTATATTTTTCTGCCGTCTGCGTAATATTGTTCTGCGTTCTGGTCCTGAGATTTCCATGCCCCTTGGATTTTTTTTTTTTTTGGTGTGGTGATAGCTAACGTGTGAATAAATCATTGTTTATGTGCATGCCCTACGCACATTTATTCACATTAGTTTTTATTTTATTTATTCTTTCACTTAACAATCCCCTATGTGATAGTTTGTTGAAGTGACAGGTTCTCTTTATTGCATCTGGGGTGTGTTATATGATCATATGAGTATAGGATTGTGCTCAGTAACCTGGGTAGCAGGTGTTCTGTCAGATAAAGCAATCTATAGGAGCAGCCAATATTGTCACTTATGGTGACGCACAAACAGTTGTGTAAACAATAAGAGTGTTTTTGTGCGTGTGAATTGCATTCTGATGGGCCAACTTCACAGTTAAGCTTGATAGCCATCAGATTTGTCCGTAGTCTTTACAGTGCATAATGAGGCCCCTTTTACACTTACACGTGTGACTTGTCCTGCGACTTGGGACTACAAAGTCGCATGACAAGTGGTACCCCACGATATCCAATGAGTACCATTCATATCTGTGCGTCTTCCAGTCACAGCGACTTCAAAGTAGTCACTGCACTACTTTGGTCTTATTTTGATGCGACTTGAGGCAGAGACATCAAGATTACATAAGTATTTCTTCAAGTCGCATCAAAATCTCATCAAAGTCACAGTAAAAATTGTGGCAAAAATTGCATGACTTTCAAGTTGCTTTAGTGTGAAAGGAGCCTAAGGCCCGGTTCACACTGCTGCGGTGCGGGAGATCGCATATGATTCGCACCGCACTGCAGTTCAAATCATATGCGATCTCTGTGCGATGCAAATTCAGCCAAACAGATAGTATGGCTGAATTCGCATCGCATTCGGCCCAAAATCGCACAGGACCCTTTTTTCGGTCCGCAGCAGAATCGGATCGCATGGTGTTCTCACCATGCGATCCGATTCCTGTCCGAGTTTGCAGATCGCACTGCGATATGCGAGCTGATATGGGGGTGTCATTAAAATTTCACTGACACTCCCAGCAGCTCGCATAGGGCAGTGTGAACTGCCGGCGGGAGACATGCGGTGCGGGAACCCGCAGTAGATTCGCAGCGTTCCCGCACCGCAGCAGTGTGAACCGGGCCTAACGATTGGATTTTACTATCGTGGGTAGTAAAATCCAAATTTTTCCTGTGCATGCGCTGTAAAGACAACGGAAAAATCTGATGGCTAGCAATGTTAACTGTGAAGTTGCCCCATCAGAATGAGGTTCACATGCATAAAAATCCGCTTTTCATTTACACAGCTTTTTGTGGGTCAGTCTGACACAACAACAATAGGATTGGGCTCTGAGAAAGGAAAATACAAGAAAAAACCTCCCCAGGACCTGCCAACCTTCTGTGAAGAATCATTCTATTGATTCTAATCATTTAAGAAGGTTGAGTCAGAGCTTTGGTTCACTTGCTTGTCAGTAGACTCAGCAAGTGAACCGAAGAACCGAAGAATCGATTCATTGAATCGGTTCATTTCAGTGAGTAGTTCGAAATGAACCGATTCAGTTAAAAGATCCGGACTTCCCATTATTTAAAAAAAAAAAACGTTTAAATGGGTGGAACTCTGCTTTTAGGTGTATTCTGTGTGCATTTGACATCAGTTTGAAAGGCTTCTGAAATCATTCCCCGATGAGGTGCATTTAGCCTCATTCTAAGCTGCATTGACCTGCTTCAAGCTGATTTTGCATCCACACTGACTATACAAGTGGAAGCAGTTTTCACTGGGGGTGGAAGCAGTTCTCACATGAAGAAAAACCTATTAACACAGAGTCAGTGAGCCTCCAAAAACCCATTATAGTATCTACAATGAATGTGTCTATCCTTTGTGCATTTCTTCTTTTTTTTTTTATGCATTCCATTCATATTTAAATACCTGTTTGTCCTGTGAGTGACTTCCTTCTGCTTGTTGGCAATGGCAATGCTCTACTGAATCCATTGGGCTGGCCTCTGCCCTGCATTGCCACCATTTGCATGCATGCTGCAGCGGTTCATGGGACTTCTAACTTTCTGTGAATGGTAATGATATCAGATGCCACTGTCAATCAAACAGTCTTACCCACCCCATCAGGCAGTGTTACTGGCAGCATAGGCAGCTGGTAACCTAATAGGGTGGGCAAGGGTGTTTGACAGTGGCCCCTCCTGTTCCATAATTCAGCAATCACACTGTGAGTCTCTACCCTCCAAGCAGCAGGGGAGATCAAGTGGTCACATTATTGTAAATAACAACCCAAAGAAAAGAATTGCAGAAGATTTTAGGCTGCATTCACACTATATTATTTTGTGACCATTCACAAAATTCCACTATTTTGTGTGTCTGTGTGAAATGTGCAAAAACCTTGTGTTGTGCAGTGTCTTGGTGTTACATGAGGCTTTTTCATGCAAAAACAATGAGCAGCAAAACGCACAAAGGTAAAAAAGGTACATGATCTACTTTGCCACATTTGTCAAGCATAAGGGCAGGACATTGAAATAAATAGACTGCTCTATGCGTGTAGTGCGACAACGAGCAAAACAAGTATGCAAAAACATGCATAGGTGCTACACGCTGACACCAGGTGTATTTTTTTCAATTTTTTTTTTACCGAAAACTGTTTCATTTTATGATTGTTATTGTAAAATGACAATAACTTTTTCTGATTCTGAAATATACAGCTCCCTACATCTAGCAATACAAAAATAGAAGAAATGGCCGCACACCACTATATTGATCCAAGATCCTTTATTAGGACATCCCAAAAGACACTACAGGAACAGAATCCTTGTAGCTTTGCCAAGGGTAATGATACACACAACACATCCATATGGCAAGCATTTCTACTGCTACAAACCAATGCAGTCTGTGCAAATAAATAAAAAACGAATTACATAGCTTGCTTACTTACATATAATTATATAGTCAACGTTAAAAAAAGACTGATGTCCATCAAGTTTAATCTCTCACAATTCCTGCAGCTTTCATCCACAGGAAAGCAACTGTACAAGTGTTGCCAACAGGGCCGGTGCTAGACTATTTTGCACCCTAGGCAAGACCAGCTACTTGCGCCCCCCCCCCCCCCACCCAGATAAAAAAAAAAAAAAGGAATGGCTTTGTCAGTGTCTGACAGTGTCATTAAATAATAGCACAGTACACATCACAGATCCCAGTATGTATTGTGTGAAAATCTGTCACAATGTTTTTTTTTTTTATAATGGCACTTTTTAATTATTTCACTGTGTGCCATTATAAAGAAATATATTAGCAGCGGAACACCAGGCCCTGATTGCAAGTGTGACCTTTGCGGCCTGGTCATTCGGCCTGGATTAGGAGCATCACAGGCATGGTGCTGAGGATTTTGGTGGGCCCTGGATTATGAAGCCCTGTATGCTACATTAAAATTTTCTCCTCAGCCTTGCCTTTATTAACCACTACTTGTGCCTAGGCATTCTTTCCATCACCACCCACTGCACCTGGGACCCCTTTCCTTATGTACTATGCCTGCAGCCTCCCTTGCCTTACCACCCACTGCACCTACAGCCCTCTTCCCTCACCACCCAACATGCCCCCCATCCCTCACTATCCACCATGCCTAGGTACACCGTCCCTCACCACCTACTGTGCCTGTAGCCCCCTTTATTGCAGAAATACTACAGTAGATGTTCAGAGACTGCGGATATAGTACAGGAGAGGGTCAGAGACTGTGGATATAGTACAGGAGAGGGGCAGAGACTGCAGGCATGGTACAGGAGAGGGCAGAGACTGCAGGCATGGTACAGGAGAGGGCAGAGACTGCAGGCATGGTACAGGAGAGGGGCAGGAACTGCAGGCATGGTACAGGAGAGGGGCAGAGACTGCAGGCATGGTACAGGAGAGGGGCAGAGACTGCGGATATAGTACAGGAGAGGGGCAGAGACTGCAGACATGGTACAGGAGAGGGGCAGAGACTGCAGGCATTGTACAGGAGATGGTCAGAGACTGCGAATATAGTACAGGAGAGGGGCAGAGACTGCAGACAAAGTGCAAGTGTGTCCTAGCAGTGACCAGTGTGGACAAACATTGATTACTGCAAACAGGAGTTTACAAGATATAACTATAAGTGCCCAAAAAAAATACATCTTCTAACAGTCATTTCTCAAGCACAGGAGGACAGTAAATGGTTAACAGGTCTGTGAACCTCCCAGCCTGACCAGCTAATTCCTTCAAAGATAACAAGGAAAGTTTAATACATCAGGGATGGGGGACACCAACTCAGCACAAATAGCTATAGAAACAGTTTTAGTTTAAAGCTTTGTGCAGAAGACTAATCATCAGTCACCCTGCTGTGTAAATACAAACACAGATAGGAAGCAGTGTGAGAAGACTGAGGGATTGTATAATCTACACACAGGACAGGAGAACACAGCGATGATTAGACTTCTGCATTACCAGTGAGTGACATGATCACCTTTTTCCTTCTCAGGTATGTCGGATCCTCTGCATCCTGTCCTGCTCTGGTCACTGGCATCTTCTGATCAAATGTGGCGGGCTGGGCAATCTGATTGGCTAATGGGGGTGGTGGGAGGCGGAGCAATTTAGCAGTTATGCCCTCCCACTCAGAAGAGCAGCGCTATTGGCTGCCTGACACACTGGTCTGTCCCTCTTCCTCCAGCATGTGAAAGCCTTGGGAGGGAGAGGGGAAACTGCACACCGCTCTGCATTAACACCCGCCCGCCGCACTGAGCGCCTTGTTGTCCGGGGCCCCTCTATACACAGCCCTGCTGGGAGCCTGGGGAGCGACATGGAGGAGGAAGAGGAGGGTCAGCAGCGCCCCTAGGTGGCAGTGCGCCCTAGGCGGCTGCCTAATCCGCCTAGTGGTAGCACCGGCCCTGGTTGCCAATTCAACCTTACAAATAATAA
Source organism: Lithobates sylvaticus (assembly GCA_028564925.1). Lineage (NCBI taxonomy): Eukaryota > Metazoa > Chordata > Amphibia > Anura > Ranidae > Lithobates > Lithobates sylvaticus. Next base: position 444,876,862 of record CM053030.1, read on the forward strand.
TTCAAAATAAACCTTCACAACAAGATCGGTCAGCTCAATTTACTGAATCAGAATATTTCTTTCTTAGCCTTTAATAATAGCTTTGGATATTATTAGCTGCAAGAAAAACAGGTCTATTTTTAAGATCCATTATTTTTTTTGCCAGTACTACCTTATTTTGTAAATCAATTCATAGATAAAAACAGATGAAAAAAAAATATATAAACAGTCAACTGATGATACTGGTAAAAAAGATCTGGTTTTGCTGCAATACTCAACCTCAATCTGGAGCTGTACCCACAGTGCTTCTTTTCCTCCACATAATATCCTCAGTGACTCAACCTCTATGCATTTCAGCCTATCAGATTGGCCGCCCTCGGGAAGTTAGTTAAGTCTGATAGGTAACTTCCTGAGGACAGACAATCTGATTGGCCGAAATGCATAGAGGTTGAGTCACTTTATCCTGACACACTTCCGCCCACACATTCAATCCGGAAATCAAGCCTTCACTGAGCCAGTAGCTGTATGAACTAACCAGGCAGATTTCACAGATTTTTCTTATACCTGCTGTTTACTCCGGGTGCCAGGACATTAGGCACTCATACATGTGAGTTGAATACGTTTATATTTTTTGGAATAAAAAGCTCTTTATCAACGGTACTGTGCAATGAGGATTTTTCTATTATATCTACGAGGAACATTCACCGCTGCCAATCATCGGTCCAGAGGATATCCATAGGGGTTGCCCCACACATGCATTTGACCTAACTGTATGTAATTTTTTTAGCATTTAGCGCGGTATACTTTTATCAAAAGTATTGGGACGTCTGCCTTTACACGCACATGAACTTTAATGACATCTCAGTCTTAGTCCATAGGATTCAATATTGAGTTGGCCCACCCTTTGCAGCTTTAACAGTCCTGACCTCAGGCCAAAAGAAAACCTTTGGGAAGAATTAGAGCCAGGCCTTCTCGTCCAACATTAATGCCTGATCTCACAAATGCGCTTCTAGAAGAATGGTCAAACATTCCCATAAACACACTCCTAAACCTTGTGGGCCAACTCAATTTAAAACCCTATAGACTAAGGCCCCTTTTACACGGGGGGATAGAATTCAGCTTTTAGCTGCGGATAGATCAAGTTATCTACCGCAGCTAAACTCAGACAATGCATTCCTATGGCCCCATTCACACACTGTATTAAAGCGGAAGTAAACCCATCGATTTAACAGTTTAAAAAAAAAGGCATGCCGGGAATGCTAACTGCACATTGGCTGTGCTCTCAACCAAACAGTCAAACCATCCAATGGCTGGTGTCATAACGGATCACATGTGCAGCACCGTGGCAGTTGAAGATTAAAACAGAGGCAAAGATGGCAGCTTCTTTGGCTGAAAACGATAGGAGGGTTTACTTCCACTTTAAGCAACAGTTTCATTACATGGGGTTTGGTGCGTCCAGGACCGATTTATTGCAGCAATTTGCACATAACTGCAGGTAATCACAGTGTACTATTTCACCTGCAGATAGCAGCGGCAACTAGGAAAGAAAAACAACAGGAAACACATCAGAAATGGCAAGAATGTTCCAAGCAGCTAAACGCAGCCACATGTAAACGCACATAAACGCAGCTAATCGCAATGTACAACTGCAAGTGAACGCTGTGCCAGTATTCTCTGAATTTCAAAATAACAAAACATGCTTTTAACAGCGGCAGAACAGCCGCTTGTGTGAAAGGGGCCTAAGACTGGGATGCTATTAAAGTTTGTGTGCATGTAAAGGCAGGGGTCCCAATACTTTTGACAAAATAGTTTGTAAGTAGCTTTCAATAAGTCTGCAGTACAGCGCATGATATGCAATGTGGTGTGCTGACACTGACAGCCCATTCAAAACTAAAAGGCTGCCTTAATGCAAACCACCTCAACACACGAAGAAGCATGCATGGGATCGCGTGTGCTAAGGGATGTTCACACAAAGGGCCCCTCAAATTTCTTTGCACTTTTTATTTATAAATGTGTTCCCCTAGTGAGTTATTTCCTTATTTCCTGCTCCTGTGACACTAGGACAAGATGGACTGGGCTTGCCACTAGGAAAGAAAGGCGCAGACAGCAATAAAATATGTTTTCAAAAATTCTAACCCTTCTCCATTTTGCTAAAAGGTGTTTTTGCATTTGGACAAAAATTGTCAATGCTTAAGGCTACTTGCACACTGAGGCGCTGGCCGCGCTGGCGGTAAAGCGGCGCTATATTTAGCAGCGCTTTACCGTTGTTTTTACGGCCGCTAGAGGGGCGGTTTTTACCCCCCCGCGAGCGGCCGAAAAAGGGGTTAATACCGCCCGCAAACCGCCGCTGCAGCAGCGCTTTGCGGGCGGGTTTGGAGTGCTGCCCCATTGTTTTCAATGGGAAGAGGCGCTTTAGGAGCGGTAATACACCGCTCCTACAGCGCACCAAAGATTTTTCATTTTTTTTTTCATTTTTCAGCGTCCTGCAAGCGCACCGCTCCAGTGTGAAAGCCCTCTGGCTTTCACACTGGAGACACAGCAGCGGCTGTTTGAAGGCGCTTTGCAGGCGCTATTTTTAGAACTTTAGTGCCTGCAAAGCGCCTCAGTGTGAAAGGGGCCTTAAGGCTAAGTTCACCTTTGGGGAAAAATGCACACATTTTTGCAGAATAAAATGTGCATTCCTTAGTTTTTCCCCAAGGAACCTGCATTGCACCCCAAAAGCTTTCTGCCCGTACCTTCTGTTTAAAAGCTGCAGGGCTTGTGAATGTACTACAAAGGTGCTCATCAACACCCTCGGAATTCATTGAGAACCACAAGCTGTCGGCCGCAGTGACAGATGGGACTTGTAGCTCATTCATTCACAGATCCCTATAAACGGAATATACAGCTGTGCAGGCAAAGCACCGCATAGCTGCGCCAATTTTGACATGTTACTGACACTGTGAGGGAGAGGAACTCCTTCCGCTGTCACGGGAGGGGGTGAGTGGGGAAATCAGGTGGTGGAGGTGTTGGAGAATATTACACGCTAAATATGGGTGTAACGTGTAACATGCCTTAAAGGGTGAACTTAGCCTTTAATTAAAGCGAACACAGTGTCCCCTTATTTAACAAGTTCAATGAACTTTCACTTTTATAAGTGAATAGTCTTTGCTCCATTAGTAAATCAACCTCTAAAAGGTGTACTGCTATCACTGACAGGCTTTGCAAGTGTAGCAGGTGCCCTGCATATCCCGCGGCCTGACCAAGCTGGCTGAGGTTCTTCTGTGAGGGAAAAAAGTGCCTGTCAGCGTCTGAGGGGGATTTTTCCCCCCTCACTTTTTTTCTCTTCACTGACACACACAGACACACAGAGCCGCTCACACTGTACCCTCCCCTGTGTCTCCATTAAAAGGAGTATGAGAGGCAATGACAGGAGCAATTGCAGGCGAAAATCAGAAGAAAGCAGCAGCTGCAAAGGATTCTGGGATATGTAGTCCCCATCTAAAATGGCCCCATAGCTTTCTATGGAGCCAGAACCACAAGAGCCAGCCTGCTCTGGGGGCAAAGAAAAACTAGAGACTCCATCTTGCTGATCTGAAGAGATACTAAGACAACACGAGGCAAGGGAAGAGATTGGACTTAGGGAAGAGGTGCTGTCTCCCAGGTCAGTCCACTGCATTGTTTCAGGCATCCACAGCCAGATGGGGACATCCAGCCTGTAAGAGGGGGATCCCAGGTGCAGATCCAGACGCACCTGCGACGGTGTGAGGCATTCCAGTGTGAGTGGACCAGTTGGGTCACTAGAAGAGCCTGCCTGTTCCAGCTCATTCATTTGGGCCTTGATCGCAGGATTGCGTGAGAGAGCATTTGCCCATTTGCAGGAAACAAGGATACTGCACACAGATAGAGTTTAATGGATACTGTATAAAGACATCATTGCTGTTAATCACCTTGCTGACACTTGTAGTGCCACAAAACATCAGGCCATCCAGATACAGAGACACTGTATACAGACACCATTGCCCTTATTCACCTTCCTAAGGAAGATCCTGCATTCTTTGTTTGGTAATCCGTGCCAGTTGTATTTATTTGCTCTGCCATTTAGGAGTTTAAGTGCACCAATGAAAGTGGCTAGCTGAAGACACAAGGCCTCGTCCTTCTCTAAGGGACTGAACTTACTGGTGTCATACGGGCATGCACACGCATGTTCAGGGCTCTGTATATGAAGTGGATGTGTGGGATTGTTTGCCTTGAGGGTTAATTCATTGAACATTGATCTGGGTACATTGTTTGTAGTTGGGCCTGTGGTGTCAGGAGACAGAAGAGAGAGGTCTGACATAAAGAGGGTCAGTCTTCTGTTCTCCTCCTGCCTGGACTCATAGAGCCAAATTTTAGTAGAGGTAGCAAATCTGATATAAAGTGTCATATTGTGATTTATTTGCCATTTAAGTGTGCCTCTGCTCTTGGGGACATTCTCAGGTTTGGAATCCCTTGAAAGCAGCCTGAATATAGTATTGAGCTATATTGCTCTTAATCTCAGTTATTGCTCTCCAGTTGACTACTTGAATATATATCTTGTTACTGTCTGTTAATTGCACATTCTAATTGTGTTCTAATTGCACATGTTTCCCGAACCTCAGGCAAAGCACGCTTGCAGACACAAAATGGCACCCTCACACATCAGGAAATGTGATGCGTTTTCAGTATGTGAAACTGTGCGGTGATGTAGTAACATGTGGATCCATGTGGCCACATTTTTAAAAAAGTGTCAGGGTTCACAGGTCCACAGGTGCAGCAGCCCATTCAAATGAATGGGCTGCTGTGCCCATGCAAATGTGGCATGAAGGATCTGCACAACTGTGACCTTTTATTTTTCCTTGCATGGGTTTTTGCAATTTTTCGGAGTCTGAAATATTATTTTATTAATTTACCTACCAAGCTGCTTTTGCTAGAGATAGGGACACGAGGCTAGAGATCAGGGATTTGTATTGAAAAGCTTTGCGCTGTCCAGTTCTCATGTTTCCCCAGCTGTAATACTAAAACCAATGATGCTGCTTAAGATGACAGAGACATTGTATAGTTAAAACTACTGTAAAAGAAAAAACTTTTAAAACCAACCAAGAAGTTGGTGTTTTAAAAAGTCAATACATATACAGTATAGGCCATTCATGTATTCATACAGCTTTGTTAATTTTAAGGATTTGTTTCCTGCTTTTGTATTTCTATTATCCTTTCTGAGGAGACTTGAATAGCATAAATGAGCGAGATTTACAGATTACATACACAATCCGGTTTGTAGATTTATTAGAATTATTGGAAGGGTGAAGCACAAGATCTCAAAGAAGAGATTTAAAACATGAAATATATGAATGTTCAGTATAAGTGCTTTAGAATCTCTTTTTCTTTTCTCTTTCAGGTACACCCACTCCCTATGTGTCATGCTCCATAGTATAAAGTGAATGAAAACCTGAACAGAGAAGGGGAGGAGGAGGGGGTCACAGCAGGTGTGCAAGCTGGGGATTCAACACAGGGATCTCACCGCTGGAGTTCTTCAGAGATATAAGAAACTGTTATGTGATTTTAAGTGTATCTAAACCCAAGAACTAAAATTTCAAATATTGCATCTTAGCAGTCCTTAGTCCCCTTTCACACTTGCGAATGGAGCCATTGGCAATTACCCACAGGAGACTTAGCGGGGTTTCCTGCCATTAGCTGCAGGCAGGCAGCCCCGTTCAAAGCAATGGGAGTCTGACAGCCTGGCCGTTCACACGTAATCGGTCATGCAGCAATTACCTGCAGCCCTGAGCTCTGTCTGTTTCTCATTGCTTTGAATTGTGCTTCTTGCCCGCAGCTAATTTCAGGGTCTCCGGCAGCAAGCCATCACAGTCAGCCCTATTTCATAGCTCCCAACTGTCCCTGGTTCAAAGGGACTGTCCCTGAATTGGAACAATGTCCCTCTGTTCCTCATTCCTCCTCATTTGTCTCTCATTTTGGTCTGAGTTATATAGTTGTATATAAAATGTACTTTTTATCTTTCAAAAAGTGTTTCCCAGTGCTAAACCTTTCATCCAATTTCTAAATTGCTGCATTTTTCAATTTTAAAAACCAATATAAAGGAATAGTAGTGGTAAAAAAAAAAGCACTTGTGGATTTAATTAATTTTTTTTTGTTCTCTTTATCTACATTTTTTGAATTATGTGGTTCGAGCTGCACGAACTGAGAGGTGGCCATGATGTTTTAATAGTATGCATGATTGTATGATGATTTTAATGTGTCAATTTCCTATACTTTTTTTTCTAATAAATATTTTGATAATTTGATATACAGTGGGCTGTGGCAATTTTGTTTTCATCAATTGTGATAAGTTGAGCCTAATCAGGTTTTTATTTTTGAGTAACACATTAGGCCCCTTTCACATGGGCAGACCGTTCAGGTACGCCTGTCAGTTTTTTAGGTGGACCTGAACGGACGCTCCATGCAGGTCTATGGAGTGACGGATGTCAGCGGTGACATGTCCGCTGACATCCGATCCACTAAAATCAAAAATATGGCGATACATTCGCCATCCATCCTGGCGGATTGGATGAGATCTGATCAAAACGGACATGCTGTCCATTTTCATCTGATCTCTTCATAGGAATCAGCAGTGCTTGACAGGCCC